>QNGE01001086.1:171414-190232 GCA_008508345.1 Paragonimus westermani
TTTTAAGGTAGCGGTTACATAAAGAAGATCAGATTACAAGTCCTTGCAAGCTGTTGAATCGAGTGAGCAATTCTGTTCAGGTTGACAACAAACTTACTCATGTAACTATTCCCATTTGAAGTGCGGACTACTTCTGTGGGACATCTAATCGCAACTCATGTACATCACAAGTTAGTGAATCTGTGTACTTTGATGTGCAAGCCTCGTCGCAGATTCGTATGATAAACCAAACTTTTCAAGCTTCGTCGTCCCCTGTGCTTTGGGATATAACTAACCCAAATGGAAGCCTAATCCACGGGCGTATTGAGTTTGAGTAATCTCTAAAGCATATGAATTTTTGTCGCAGCCATTGATGGTAACCGTCTTCAACACATTGTGGATGAAAAAAAGTGTGTTTCCTTCTAGTGCGGGTTAATAAGCCTTCCAAATGACCAGAAAATCATCTGCTAACATCTGCGATGCTTTTGCAACTATCACAGTTAACCTGCGAACGTCTCTATTGGAACATTACAAGTAAGACTTAGAAGTAGCTTACACATCTATCTAGTTGGCATACTGATCTGTTTGCTGTCTTATGCAATAAAATCGAATACGTAATCTACCGCCTAAAACGGTGATACATTTGTAGATCAGGTAGTCACATCAACAGATTGATTGACTGATATGATTTTCGAGAGAAAGAACAGGAACAATTGTGGCTAAGTTTGCTGTAGAGTCTCTGCCAGTCACCGCGCTAAGGGTGAAATTTGTGCGTAACAAAAAACAAGGCACATAATACAGTTAGGAGAGACACTGACGTATACGTGCTTTGACAGTTCTATAGTACCGCGTTAGATGCGCTAGGCAGCTGTTGATTGTAAACTCATAAACTGTAGTGTGTTTATGGAAAAATACAGTGAATCATTTGTTAGGTTGTGCATCTCCAAACTAAACAGGTAAGATGAACCGCTCAACAACAGTCGATTCGATATGAGGTGTTATTACTCTCTGCGTTATTGTGCAGACCTCTAGGTGGGAGTTAACGTTAGCTGTCTGTAGTAAAGCGGGAGCATTTCGGCCCAGTCTGCCCGGGGCAGATTCACTGTCGGATGGACGAATTTGTAATGTTCCAGTTAGCCATTCAAATCACATCTTGGCGATCAGATCCCTTTGCCTGTGAACTCTCTATGAACTTGTATTACTGATGAATAGTTTGGCAGATTTGATAATTTGACACACGTCCAATGAAAGAAATTCGGACTTTGGCTGGATACGAGCTAGCAACAGACTGTGACCAGCTACTCGACAGTAATGCAATTTCAATGCTCACTGGTGTCGCTCGTAGATTCTAATATGAACTGATCGATGAATCTTGCTTGGGTCGTCATTCTCCAGGATAATTTAGTGGCTTTCACGACAGCGTGGGTTGGGTAGGTAACTGAACCCAAATGTAAATTTTTTGAGTCTCTAGCTTAAATCCACAGCTCAGCTGGTAAAGTACTTGCCTACTCTGTGTGTGCTGTCTCTGCCGATGGTTTGAATCCAACCGGTTTCTTCTAAATCCATCTGAACTTTTCTCTCACGTGTCTGTTGGTGCCCCCCATAATCTGATCCAGTATGAAGCCGCAACTGTTACTTCTGGTCTTCACGTGGACTTCCGATACACACTTCTGGAAAGTGACCCATCCTCGCGTCTTTTCAGCAAAACGTCTGGGAATGATATTCCCCCGTTTTGCCCAAATTCAAGGATGAAAGTAAGTTTATTATGCAAACTACTTAACAGCTGGTTAAAAGCTGTTACTTGCAGATGGTCACCGAATGCAACGAAAATATCGTCTGTGTATCGTTTGTATTATTATTATTACGATTATTTCACCACCGGAATTTTTGGACCTTCAGAAACGCACAACCGTGGAGTGCCCGTAAGGTGAATACTATTCATAACTGGCTCCCCGTACCACCCACCTGCCCAGTGGTTGGTCCATCTGATTGGACCCATGAGATTCACATTGGGCGTGTACAGTCCAAAGGACATTTCTGAATTCGTGGGACTGATTCCCAATATCAGCGTCAAACACCAGGTAATGACTTCTTTCGATGCTGAATCACTATTCATAAATGTTCCGTTTGACGAGGTTGTTAATATTACACTGAGCGTAAGTTGACTCTTGGCATTCCCAATGATGTGTTTTCAAAGCTGCGGGAAGTATGTACGGTTTGCTGAAAAGACACGAGGATGGGTCACTTTCCAAAAGTGTGTATCGCAAGTCCACCTCGACTGGACAATACCTACACTTTAAGAGCGCGCCAACTGCACAAAGAAGTGGCCTCGTCAAGAATTTTTTCACAGAGTTTGACTTATTGCGACAGAGGACGAGTTAGGAAATAGACTGATGTTACCGCACGGGACTCTGGTAGAAAATGGCTACCCCACAATTTTTATCCAGAAGCATTCCACTCCACAACCCACACAAGTTACACGCATCACTGCTCCTCTCAAGCTTGTCCATCAAACTCTGTCTTTCAAAGGCGATAGTGTTTCTGCCTTGATAAAACGCTGTTTAGATGCAGCGCTCAAGCGCGCGCACACACAAAACCACCTGATTGGTCTACGTGGATGAAACTACCAGTGTTCAAACTATATATGGAAAGAACTTTGTGCCTCTTTTCGCCCAATCCAATGCTATATGCGCGTTTGAATGTGTCAGTGGAAGCAGATACTTCGACAGAACTAAGGGGCACCTCGGCACACGCATTAACGAACACTTACCGAAGCGGCTTCTGAATTCGGGGGTAAGTTGTGTTGCCAGTTCCACTAAAAAACACCTTCTACAGGCCGGGAACTCAGTGGACCCAATGACCGACTTCAGAGTGTTTTTTAGACAGAAACTAAAGCAGGTTCTCAACGTTGCAGAAACTTTCTCAATACATCGGGTGAATCCCACTCTGCGTGTGCCAAAGACAGTTGGTGGCTAGCCTTTCGCTATGTTGGTAGGTGTGCAACTGGTACTCTTAAACTCCGTTTTACTTTCGTATTTCTTCCAAACCCGAATTTTTAGACCGATGTGTTTTTTCACACATTTAACAGCCGATGGACCACCCCTATCTCTCCTTAATCCAAACCACGCTATCTTTGCAATCAGTGTGGATCGATGTAAATGCTTTCAACTCCTGTTTGATTTGTATAGATTTCCCAACCACATCTTGCTACGTCCATTCATCTTGTATGGATTTTTCACCATCTCTCCCTTTTTGGACTCCTATTACCCTTTGCATCTGCAGCCGTTTCATTATGTCGCATCAAATTCATGTTTGTTGTTTATGCGGCGCTTCAGTTGCATCTTGCTGCTTCTGCTCTGGTCACGTGACTGACTGCCTCGAACGTGACTAGATCGATTTCGCTTAGCTGCTTGCTCCCTCTCTATACAATGTGTGTGTGTGTGTGTGTGTGTGTGTTGATCTCGCAAAATGAACCGATGTGATGCGAACGAACTGTCACTGCGCAAGACAAACTACGTGCTACTGTTGGCCATTTACAAACTCCTTGTCCTCGACAAATTCATGAGTTTGTACTCATATTAGTTCCGTTTTTGGCGGAATATGTAGGTCGCACGACGGGGCATTTTTCAAGACGGATCAAAATACGCCAACCAGCGTGTCTCAAAACAGGTTCGACTAAATCCATCAACATTGCAGTCGTCGCACATGTGACAGATACTGATCACTGGGTTAACTCCACTCAGGCGTTCCGGGTCGTCTACAAAGCCCTCAGTCAGCCACTCCACACTGGTCAGGCAACGGATGTTGGCTATTGCTGAATCGGTCGCCATTCGATTGTGCGATCTCATTTTGTGTTGACACAAAGAATTCGTGCTTCATACAGTTTCCCAGGCCAGAGGTCACACCATTAATCTTCATGCCCATCCAAACCCCAGCTGATAACCGTGTGACGTAATGATGGGGGGTAAGTCCGAACTACGCATCGTCAACACACTGATGATTTGCTCTCTGAGTGACTAGACCATAGAGGCTTGGGTATTCTGTAACGCTGTACATGATCCAATGACATTCTACTAAACATCTGTCTTGTTTATACGGTATCTTAATGCCCCGGAAACTATGCAACTCTACTGATCTGATGACGAGTTATCGAAAACGGCTGTTCGTTACGGTTCTTGTTCTATGATTCAATAGGAATCTTTGCCGGAACTCACCTGTTGGACAAAGGCATGTTTGATGCCAACAGCCTCGGCAGCCGAGCGGTTGCCACGTAGCTCTTCCTGATTTATTGAGCACATAAACCTAAAAGTTCCCAACAATGAGTAATGCATCTCAAAACTGGAGTAAATTTTTTTATTTGTTCCATACGACCACGGCCGTAGGTGTTGTTTAGTCTGAATTTTCTGCAAACTCCTTCGCGCACATAAGTTCGATGGTGTTTGCTACCTCCTACAATCAGGGAACATCCACGTATTAACGCATTTCGTGTACAAAATAGTTTGTTCGCATCTACTGCTGTAGCTCCAATAGTTCGTGTCGATTTTTATTATGCGTAAGCTAGACGGTCTAAGTTTTTGTCCACTACACTGAGAAAGGATCGTAATGCTCTGAAATCCTTGTTACTGTTTTCTTAACTATCTCCCGTTCTATTAGTCAGCCGCTGTGATTATCGTCTCGAAGAAATTTGACACGCTCATTTGCATGTGAATATAAATTGTTTGTGAAAAAGTGTATTTGTTTGTGGCTGAACTGGAAATTACAATTAAGCCTTTGGTGAATGCAGAATAGAAAGGCAACTTTCAATATAGGACATATTTCATAAGTAACATTCATGTAAAGTACAGGATGGTATCTGGAGTAGCATCGACCGTCCCGGAATTTGGTTCGTTGTCTTCGTTGCCTGGATGCATTGTGGAAACGGCGGCGGCGGCGGCAGTTCATTCTTCTGTGGCATCGGACCCGGAGTAACTGCATCGTTGCTGTTCAACCAGACCGGCCACTTCAAGTACTAGATCCCGACTGGCCGAATGGGTACGACTCGTTTTCAGGCTGTTGCCACATGCCATTGTGGATAGTGGACGTGAGAATGTGCTTTAGAAGACCGGTGACTGCACACTGCATAACTGTCCTTGTTTCGAAGTGTTTTTGAATCCTCCAGTTGACCACCACCCTGTCTGCACCGCCGTCTAGCTGAGCGACAATAGACAGGCTTGCGAACACGAGCACACTAGTTGTTCCAGACCAGTCCACGATGCGTGCTACACGCGGTTTGGTGCACCACTCGCGTGACAAGTGCATTGCAAATGTCACACGGACACACTATCTAGCGAATATTGATGACTGCCACGTGAGTGAGTTCAGATCGTGATATTGCTCGTATCCAGATGGAGTCGGATTTCTGTGATAGCGAGTTCGTGAATGGAGCACTGATTGTGCGTTCGGTCACTGTTCTCATTGAATATCTTGGATGTGTTGAGCCCCAATCACACCTCATGGGGTCGTTGAATCGGGTCAAACGTGTGTCATAATCGGTCGAGGGAAACCTCGCTTTGTGTCCTGGTGTCGAGCGCATTGTGGTTGAGATTTGCTGATCGCATTGTTTGTTTTTGTCCTCCGTGTGACTCATGGCTGTGTCGCGGACTTTAGGAACTGTGGTTGACTCGGCCGAGCTGTGTGTGCTAAGGAAGGATTTGAGGGTTGACGTCACGTGGTTTGCCTGTTATCGCAGAGAGTTGGTAATATTAGCGATCACACCAGTGGCATTGTGTTTTCATGCCCTTTCCGACAGATGACATGCCTACCAGACTATGTATCCATCTGCTTTTGTGAACTTGACTTGTTCCGCATGTCTTTTCTCTCTGTGTGGTCATAGCGTCTTAATTCATTAAAGACGAATTGGATGTTGTCCCCAAAATCACAGTGCTTCATCTGTCTATCGACGCAAGAACACTCTAAGTTGCATCCTCTGTAACAGCCACCTGGCCGAATTAACACAAATTCCCTGGGACTCAAGTGAAGCAGTGTCGCCATCCTTTTTTATATGAACCCACCATGAAGTACATCTTGAAGAACGTTTGCTCAACGTTCATACAATCCTTTCTAACACCTTGCCAACGCATTCAGAGTTTCGTGTTCTGTTATTTGGCCAAACTAAATGTAATTAACTGTAATGCAGACTAGTTTTTGCCTACAAATCTCCCCGGTGTTATTTAAAGTTTATCTATTTTATCGATTCTACTTGCGAAGTAGTTTAACTAATATCCCAATATCTAAGGACATTTCCAACCGCACTGCGGTCTACAGCTCCCCTGTGAATTGATGTTATATTTACGCCATTCTACTCAGTGGTCACTCCCAACTAGTCAAGATAACCCAAAGGGATGTTGCGAAACAGAATATCCCCCAGCGTCGACTCACTTCTGCGGGAGGAAAGCTACCGAATCTGTTAGTTAAACCCAGAAAAGGTACAAGAAACTGAACTGAAATGACGAAGTAGTTCAATGACGAAGAGGGTAGGGACAAATGACACAACGAATAATGGCTATCATTAATGTGTTTATGCTGTTTTTCTCACCTCGTGTTTCATGCAGCATTGTCGACATATCTGAGGCCAAATAGTGGAGCATGAAACAAGCGCTTGCCGGATGCATTTCAGCAAAGGACTAAGATAACTATGAACAGGACACTTTCCTGTCCACTGATTGTAGCATTGATAAACCGAACGGGTATAACTTGAGTGAATTGTTGGTATGGCTCGCAAAATCCACCTGTTTTGCAAAGCATTCGTTGCTGTGTGTATCCTACAGCGGCTCAGCTCAGTGGGGCACATGCCGTTTGTTACTAATTAGGGCATGAAACTTGTTTCGAGTCACTGGAACTTCGGTTGCATGTTTTGTATCGGTTATTAACCACCATCTGGTCACGGTGCACTTAGCCGCATGAATGGATAGACAGCCAGACGGAATCATAGTCAGACACACTGGCCTGAAAACATGCGGATAGAATAGTTCAGGTGATGAGGATGTGGACAGGATGACCGATCAGTATTCAGATTTGTTCGGTTCAAACGACCGCAGCATGTTTGCACCATTTCGTTTAAATGTTTTTAACGTGAAACCAAATAAGCTGATGGCATAAAGGAACGGCTGAAGCCGAGTTCACTGTATCGATAAGTCTGCTATCGCCTAGTTGTTTGTGCACACGTGCGCATGTCTGTTAACTTACGCCTGTCCAACACTACGAAAAATCACTCGAAAGTACTTTGTTTAATTTTTTGTGCCTTGTGTTCAGGGCTTGAAGACCAACAATCACAGCCGGACTACCCTGGGCAAGAGTGGATTCCTCGTCTAGACCATGACTCATGTGGTCTGATGTGTCACCATTTCGCCAGATTCGAGTAAAAGTGTGGAGACGATTGTTGTCCGGCTAGCTGCAAAGAGTGGGAAAATTTGTGCAATTTCACCCAATGAATCTGTTCTTACGTTATCAACCAATTAGTCACGTTTGCAAAGCTTTAGGATTAACTCCTGTGGAAAAATGGCTTACAACCTTCGATCAAAACGGATCGGGTTTAGGGTAGCAGGAAATGGATGTGTAGTTGCGATTGACTCATCATTTGTGTATTTGTTGGCTTACCACCTGCTGTGGTGTGAGTACTTACCTTAAGTTTCTATCAACCGAAAATGACTTGGTTGTCAACTATCATATGACTCAGTCGTGAGTTCACTTTAGTCCATTGTATTTCCCAGCATTACAAAAGTTTCGATCCAACGACATTCTTAAGTGATCACATCGTATAGACATTTTATCCGGCCACTTCCGGATAGAAGTGATGGACTGTAATTTCGATCTTGTTAGACCTCGTCACAATTGGATATCTCTGTCGCCACTTTCAAAAACCGAAATCCTTAACTACTAATTAGTACGCTCTAAATAAAAACGGTTGTAAACTTCTGTAGATATTATGGAATTTTTTTAACAAACCGTGAATTATTTTCTGAGGCTAGTACAGTTATGTATCGGATTAGATAGTAACAAAAGAATTCTTGATCAAGAACAGAAGGGTGCAGTGAGACTGGATAGAACAACACATGACTTTCTTGTAGCTACGCTCACAAGGTTTTTTAAAATCACAAATCCTAGTGACGAAATAGGATTGCGATTGCCTCGACCATAGACAAGATGTGCCACTTGATGGTTATTAGCACGATGGTCGGGGTACGGTAGATGACAATTTTCGAGTTAGTTGCAATCAGTCAGGTGGACCATGATAGATGAGTTAATATCCTTTAGTACCCTGATCTCCCTAATTCAAAGTTAACGAGAAGTTCCAATCGTGGGGTCACCGACTGAAGTTAGTCGGACAGCTACTGTGCCCCACTAAGTTGGTCGGGTCAACTGAGAACCACTCACGAACGGATGTGGCTGAGGGTTCAGATAAGTCAGTCGTGCTTAGTGTGACGTTGTCTTACGAAAACGTGGTCACAAATTTTTAATAATCACTCAGATATATCGACCGTTTATCATGGACATTTTATCGGTTATTTGTTTGCTTGTAGCCAATGGACGCAATATTATCCTCTGCTGAGTCGGACCTTTGTATATGGAGTCAGTGATTTTGCCTAATCTACTTCTGACATCGTTTGTCTGTCGCCAGTTGGTGTTATTCGTTGCACGTTCTCCATCACTTCGTTCGCTGCATGGCTGTTATGAATGGCTGCTATGATTTGCAACAATAACGAAAGGTTCACTCTACGAACATAAATGTGAAAAACTTTGCATTTAGAGCGCTGTCACATTATGGGGAATCTACCTCAACTGTGAGGCTATCATCGTACACAGGGGGCACAGTAAGGCTTATCTGATAATTAATAGATAGGTAGGATTCGTTGGACATTTGCAGACTGAGGGAAGCTGAAAAAGCCTACTTACATCTGAATTTGTGTCGAACGAATGAGAAAGGGATGATGTCGGAAGATCATTTAAATTTTAGAAGATCATTAGTGGAAATTCCATGAAAGAGTAAATCAGAGGACTATGAGCGGGATATGAAGTAAAGCACAACCTATGAAGCATACAACAATCGCAGTGCAACATACAGCGGACGGCAGCTAACATCAGCGATGAGAGGTCGACAGTATGTTCATTCCACCGCGATTGTTCCGATGATCAGGCTATCTAGATACTCGGTTTGATGTCTGGAATATATCTCAAATATGCGCCTGATTTTTACTACCCATGATGTAGTTACGTCACATTGTGGCAGGTTGTTCCAGATTAGGCAGAGCTGGGAGCTAAGATGATGGTCTGTGTGAGTTAGGCAACTCATTTGATGCCACACGTTTAACGAGTTGTTCCCGAGGTGATTGGTTTTGCTGAATACAGATATTTTTCTTAAGGGATGCTGGGGATGATGTAGGGTCACATATACTAAAATGAAGCCTCCTGTGATATGCCGGTAATATATCTTGAGCCGCACCAGTTTGTGCATTCTATCCGGACAAGGTAAAAAACGTGCTATCATAAACCGTTTTATACCTATACGTTGTACGTTCTCAGGAAGTGTGATATCCCTGGCGAAATAAGAACGACCATCTCGAGCAGTTAGCTCAAGATGGAGGTTCACTAGCGAACTGAGCATAAATGGGGAAAAGTCTGGCTGAAATCGTTCACATGGTCTGGCAAGTAAGTTAAGAATCTAGTTGGCTTCTTTGACACTTGATGGGCTATCGCAATGTAGGTTAAAGTCACTTGAAATATTTGCGTCGTGGTCACGCTTGCGTGTGGTGATATCCAGGTTTTCACCTCGTAAAGGGTAATCTGTACAGCCTGAATGACGAAGGTGTACCACTTTGCAATTTGCCATGTTAAAGTGGAGACCAGTTTCTGTAGCCTAGCGATGCAGCACGTTTAGACAACTCTGTAGCCCCCCACTTTCACTCAGATTGTCCACTGTACATCAAATTTTCAACTTGCCACGAATTGGAAATCACGCAAACTGGATCGAAATCTTCGCACTCAGACACTAGACACACGTTTCAAGCTCAAAAGAGCATACCGGTAGGGTGTGCAGTTGCCACGGTAGGGTGAAGAAATGCAGAATTAGTCACAATCCACCCATTATTCCAGTTTTCCTTGTATAGAAGATATACAATTGAAACCCCGTTTCAGATTCTTCAGTGTCATGTGCTACTATAAGAGTTGAGCTCATTAACCTAGTATTTGTGTTGAAAAATGTTCACCAAAATGAATACAGGTTTTGAAGAAAGTATCTTTTGTAGCCAAACTGTGTAGAGCACTGTAACATGAGAAGATATCGATTTATACACATTTTATTCACGAAACGTCATTAATGAAACGCTTGTCGCCACTTTTTTATTGCTCTAAAGTTTTCGCTGATGGCCGGTTAGATTTTAGCAAACTTTCTCCAGGTCACTCACAATTTAAAGAAATTAAATGATGTCAATAAAACAATTCATTCACACGTTCTATACTTCTGAATTTTTCTAAATGACAGAGCATTGTCGTGCAACATAAGAACATTCCTGACCGAGTTTTAGAACAGTTGAAATGCAGGATACATTCTCTTGGTATCTGTACCCATTTACGCCACCCACAATCGAAATCGTAAAAGGCACCACATAGGTTCGTAGCATTTCAAGGCAAAAAGGAACCTCAACTAATTTAGCCGTGATCGTTTTTCATCTTTTCCATTCTGGAAATTCTTATCACATATAAACATTAGTGACCCCCATCTGGAATCGTCTGGTATACTGCGAATGAAAACTCTATGAGATTGCGACAGCTGCGATCAATTGTGGATGATGTTCAGATTAGTTGTAAACCAAAATCCTCTACTACACATCAGTGAGCAAAATATCGGTCAATGCATGATTGAGTTCTGTGATTTCAACTTTGAGGGAAGTCACAATCGATTGGTCATCGACGAGAGTTAACAGAGCAGTTACTGTGTTACCTCTGGAAGCGATTGGTCAGTCAGCGAATTATTCACAAGTGAAAGTGGTTGGGCGCCCACATATGATGATCAGGTCGTGCCTATTGCGAGGTCAATGGAGCAGTGGTGAACACAGTTACCTCATCAAAGTGTGGTCGGAGTTGTAGTCCAGGCCGTGGCAAGGATATGCACTATTGACAAGCCGTGGCAATAATGAAACTCGAAAGGGGCCAACTGCAAAAGTCTATCGGAATGCGACAGCTGTGATCAGTTGTGTGTGCTGTTCCATTTATTTAGTGCGATTGCATCTGAACAAGAGAGATCAACAGAAAGAAAATGGTGTATTGTCTCTGGTTTGCTGCTTAATTCTGAAGGAATTTGTTCAGTTGCCTGGTGTAGTCCCAGCTACTTTCATTGTCTTCTAGCCAGGCGTTAAGAGCACTCAGGCAATGGTGACCTCTGTAGTAACCAAAAATGCAAGATACTCTTATTGTGTGTTCCCTCATCAAAAAGTCTTAACCTTGTTTTGTCTTATGCTGTTCTTACCCTTCAAGTGGTTGGCAATTTACAGTTGTCAATAGTAATCGAACACGCAACCACCCGATGTATGCCGTTAATTTCCGAGAGAGTTTTGAGAAGTAGGCGATTATTTCATCTTATAACTATTTAAACACCTTCACTGTCACTGGAGCAGTCAAAAACGTCACTGCGTACTAATTAAAGCCTGAAAAATTTCTCTGCATATTATCAAGTGCGTGCTACAGAACAGAAGATTGGAAGGCAGAAAACGGGGGGGGGGTGCAAATGTGAAAGTAGATTTACAAGGGAAATCATAAGGCGGAACAATGACAACCCTAAACTCATAAGAGTCTTTCTGCACACAAGGAGATGTACATAACTGCCGCGGAGAAACTGCTTCAGCGTGTCGTAACAACCAGGACTTATCAGATGCGTAAAATACAGTGAATACCTGCGTAAAGTCCACCTAGTGATGGCTATCCAGGGAGTGACGAGCTATCGCTGATGCCGGTGATCTCTGTGGTGGTGGTTGTTTGTACACATGAGTGTCGGCTTGTTCCTACATATGTCTCCCAACTCATACTCGGATGTGTTCTGAGATTCGAAACGTTAGCTGCCGTTCCGTCAAGCTGATGTAGCCGATTTGGTAAATGACATGAGACCTAGCGAACCGAGGCGTCTGGGGTTTTAGAAGTGCAACCGAAATCCATTTTGTAATGAGGGTTAACACGAGTTCTGCGGAGTTATACACCGGTAGTACAAAGGCTTTGGGTCAGCGTTGCGGCGACGTACTGATATCATCCTCGTTGGACGGCAGATGTGAAAAGGCTTTCAAGTTTGGTACCGTCACAAATGTTCATTTGAGAAGCTTGAAGATCGCCGATTACGAATACCGGTTGTCCAAGAGTAACTGATTGGTTAGTTGCAGTTCACTCTGAATTGTGTCCCAAGTATACATCTTTATGGCTCTGTTGAATACCGTTTTGATGAAGCCTGCTTTATACTGTCTTGGTACCAACGTGTTAAAGTGTACGTATTGATCATTTCAAAAGCAACTGTGATAAACTGAAGGTTACATCGAACCCTCAGTCCCTTGAGTGGGGCGGATAGAAACGGGCGTAAAAGAATCGTTACATTCATGTTGAGAATGTAATCAGGTTTTGTCAAACAGTCCGTTGTACACTGTCAGAACGTCTTCAAAGTGCTTTTTATTGTCAGTCACAACTGGCACATCAAAGAAACAAGTCGGTTTTAAAGGCAGTTCTCCACGCTCGGTTTCTGGATAGGCCATAAAACTGTCAGCTAATTTAAGTCCCAAAAGAATTCCCATAGCAGTCATCGAAACAGAATTTTAGATTTGAGTTACATAGAAAAGTATTTGGAGTTTAGACTTTGGAATGGGCAATTCGGGTGAATTCACAATGACTAAATCACATATGATTTAGATGGCTTCACGGCGGGACCCGTTTTTGAATAACGAGTTGACATTTATGCCAATCATACATTTCTTATCAAGAATGACATTCCCAAGAAGTTCAGCAAGCTGGAAACTGTTCTTGAGCGAACTTTTTTATATTGTCAGTCTCGATGGTTCTAATTTCCGAACCAGCCCATTTACTAGCTTGTGTTGAGACGAGATCGACATCAGGAGAACTGATCACAGTGGCACATTGCCCTTGTAAAGCATAGGCGATTCATAAAGCTAGAGCTTACAACCACCTTTAGGTTGTAAAGCTTTCGCTGTTGTTGAGTTGGTCAAGTTCATCTGTTGCGAAAGCTCTGGTTCTTTCGATATTCTTTGTTCGAACTCAATGGGCTCAGCAACCATGAATTTAAAGCAACCAATCAGCCTAGGCAACAGCTTTCTTACACAACTGAATTGGTTGAGTACTACTGCCTCTGCTCCGAATGCAAAATCACCAAGGCGTCGTTCTTATTAAAGCACTTCTAATGCATCAATGTGATAAACTGTGAGGGCAAATTTGTGTTTGAAACTAGTTGTGCGATATTGATATCCAGGATCGACTAATTGTGTTTCAAACCGCTGCACACTGTCATTCGAGGTCGAAGTCGTTTTTGGTCAGGTGGCAAAACCGTTTTAAGACAGATCATACTAAGTCACAAGTAACAGTAGATTAATGACTCGATCTAATAAGTATCCAAAAGTCAAGTAAGAGATTGTCCACTTCGAAGGATAGTAGTCGGTATGTTTGCAAAAGGCACCAACAAATTAACTCCAAGCTCACTTCATCACTTGATCGTTCGGGTATACAATCAGTTAATTTAGTTTCAACACCACATTCAAGCCCTAAACGACTGACGCCAATTAACCTGCGGTAGTCCGGTGAGTCCTGGTTAATTCACTAACCGTAAAATGACGAATTAACGAAACCAAGTAGATTTTCTCGTTCTGAGGGCAAAATTGTGCAAAAGAAGTGTGACTGGGGTCAGTCTGTCAATTGATGTCACTTAATGTGTATTTTGCTAACCAGTCTTGTCCTGCTGCTACCAAAATTAATCGGTTGTCCACCCATGACGCTGAAACAGCTTTTAGACTGCCCAAAACGACACAATGAATGTGACCTGAAAAAAAACGTAAATCTGTTCTAGTATACCTTTAGGCCAGGGTGACCGGGAACTGACAAGAAGTTGAACCTAGCGCCTCACAGGTGTTAAAATCCAGTCCACATTTAGATGCACCAAATACTAGGCAAAAGTATCGCACCGCCATCTGAAAACAACAATAGGAGAGTATTATACAATGGGCTAGAGGCACCAGCCCTGTACCATTCACGTTGAGCATCGTCCCTCGAGTTCTGAGAAACAAGTGTTAGTATGGTGCCCAAGTGTGAAGTTAACAAGGTTGGCGCATAGACACAACACTACTTCACGTCTGTGACATTATCAGAATCGGCAGAAGTCGATCCAATTAACTGCAGCGTTCCCTGGATCTGGTCATGCAACACCTTAGTCAAATTGATGAACATACCTGAACAGACCAGCGGAGGGAAGACCGCCCAAATCGGGTCATTGTGTTCGGCAAGTTTCTCAGACAGCCCATCTTCTCACACCGCGTATCATCTACGCAACTCCCCATAATCTTCTCCATCTCCATCTGGGTCTCGGTGAAACAAAAGTGACTTCTCGACGGCACATTGTCACAGGCTATTCACGATCACTGAATGAACGATAGAATGTCGATTTGGCAGGTGGTCAGAGATCATGTGTCGGACCATCATGATAGTTTCTGGTTGTGCGCATGAAGCATCAGGATCCTGTTCAGCAGCATTTTAGTCGACTGGACGGATGGGTAACAAATAGTCTCAAGCAGATCATAAGATTGTTTTCGTCGTCGACAGTCAGCGTGGTCTAGTATCAACTTAGTTTGACTCTCCACCAATCGTCCTCGATTTCCCGAACCGGTTCGGTGGGCTGGCATCGAGCGTCCCGGAATTTGGTTTGTTGTCTTCGTTGCCTGGATGCATTGTGGAAACGGCGGCGGCGGCGGCGACGACGACGACGGCGGGTTCATTCTTCTGTGGCATCGGACCCGGAGTAACTGCATCGTTGCTGTTCAACCAGACCGGCCACTTCAAGTACTAGATCCCGATTAGCCGGATGGGTACGACTCGTTTTCAGGCTGTTGCCACATGCCATTGTGGATAGTGGACGTGAGAATGTGCTTTAGAAGACCGGTGACTGCACACTGCATAACTGTCCTTGTTTCGAAGTGTTTTTGAATCCTCCAGTTGACCACCACCCTGTCTGCACCGCCGTCTAGCTGAGCGACAATAGACAGGCTTGCGAACACGAGCACACTAGTTGTTCCAGACCAGTCCACGATGCGTGCTACACGCGGTTTGGTGCACCACTCGCGTGACAAGTGCATTGCAAATGTCACACGGACACACTATCTAGCGAATATTGATGACTGCCACGTGAGTGAGTTCAGATCGTGATATTGCTCGTATCCAGATGGAGTCGGATTTCTGTGATAGCGAGTTCGTGAATGGAGCACCGATTGTGCGTTCGGTCACTGTTCTCATTGAATATCTTGGATGTGTTGAGCCCCAATCACACCTCATGGGGTCGTTGAATCGGGTCAAACGTGTGTCATAATCGGTCGAGGGAAACCTCGCTTTGTGTCCTGGTGTCGAGCGCATTGTGGTTGAGATTTGCTAATCGCATTGTTTGTTTTTGTCCTCCGTGTGACTCATGGCTGTGTCGCGGACTTTAGGAACTGTGGTTGACTCGGCCGAGCTGTGTGTGCTAAGGAAGGATTTGAGGGTTGACGTCACGTGGTTNAGTTGATACTAGACCACGCTGACTGTCGACGACGAAAACAATCTTATGATCTGCTTGAGACTATTTGTTACCCATCCGTCCAGTCGACTAAAATGCTGCTGAACAGGATCCTGATGCTTCATGCGCACAACCAGAAACTATCATGATGGTCCGACACATGATCTCTGACCATCTGCCAAATTGACATTCTATCGTTCATTCAGTGATCGTGAATAGCCTGTGACAATGTGCCGTCGAGAAGTCACTTTTGTTTCACCGAGACCCAGATGGAGATGGAGAAGATCATGGGGAGTTGCGTAGATGATACGCGGTGTGAGAAGATGGGCTGTCTGAGAAACTTGCCGAACACAATGACCCGATTTTGGCGGTCTTCCCTCCGCTGGTCTGTTCAGGTATGTTCATCAATTTGACTAAGGTGTTGCATGACCAGATCCAGGGAACGCTGCAGTTAATTGGATCGACTTCTGCCGATTCTGATAATGTCACAGACGTGAAGTAGTGTTGTGTCTATGCGCCAACCTTGTTAACTTCACACTTGGGCACCATACTAACACTTGTTTCTCAGAACTCGAGGGACGATGCTCAACGTGAATGGTACAGGGCTGGTGCCTCTAGCCCATTGTGTAATTCTCTCCTACTGTTTATCGCATATGGCAGTGTGTTATTTGTGCATAATGAGGATGAGCCGTTGTTACTTTCTGGATTCCGATCGTTTGGTGCACCTTATGGGACTTGTTATCTGAAATGCTATCATATTTGTTTTTTCAATCTTGTCTGCAGAGAGCACTGACCTCACCTCTGAAATTTGTCATTGTTGAGGTTGTGGGTGGCTGTTTCATGGCCTACTCTCTGTTTGTGGATCTGTCCTTGGGTCACTACTCGCCAGCCGTTTTATCCAGGACTGTTGATGTGGCCGATAACACGTTGACGCATTCGAACATGTTCATCAACAGCGCATTCACAGCATCTTCAACTGAAAGTCTGTGGTGAGTTAAGAGTGTGTAAGCTGACATTCGTAATAATTTTTTCGTTCGTACTATCCATCGACCACCGTCATTTTGTAAGCCACTTGCTCTCCCGTTCATAAACTTGGGTTTTGTAACCCACTTCGTCTTCTTTTCCCCAGCCTTATTCCTACAGTTCATCTTGAAAATCTTGCTTGGGTTCTCATTTGACTTTCTCTAAATAGCATTACTATATACCCCTATTTCGAAAGGTTTTGCGTTTTTGGTATCTTTTTCCCAACCTGGTTCCCACCATTGTAGTTTCTCTCTGGTTTTTGACCGTCTAGTTACTCAGCATCGACCGAATGGACCACAAAAACCTTCAGTTATCTACCTCTCGGTCATGTGTATTTAGGTCTATACTGAACACGGGATGTGCGTATTGAACCGCAAGTAGTTTCACCCAAGCCATTTGTGATGGTGGTTATGTGTAGGTGTCTTTCAGCCTCGGTTACTGTGGCAGGCTAGTCCGGAAACGGGAGCCACAAGCACTGTTGTCAGTTCTGATGTTTCCAAAGTTGGGCTTGCTGACTGTTAGGTTGACAGCTGTTTGAGACGTGTGTTTGAGACCAACTTATCGCTTATTGTGTTTTACCTTCTGTTCTTGTCATACGCGGATGGAGCTGGTCCGAAAATATGGCCTTATCCTCGCTACTACGCGGTACAACGACATATCCTGACTAGTTCTTGACTTGGGGACAAAATACCATATCCCTAAAGGAGGAACCGGTAAGAGAACTTCACATGTCTGTCACACTTCCTAGTGGCCGTTGGCGATGCACACACCTAATGGATCCGTTGTCGGCACATCTGTCCGCTTGCCTACGGGGTTTTCATCCGCGGTTTCTGGAGATCGCCTGTTTTAACTTGTCAGTCAACAGTTTTTCTGTAGGACAGTTTCGGCCAGTTCCTCCGGGTGTCACCCTATTAGATAGCAAAGTGTTTAGGATAACCACTGGTGACAAAATAAGGGCCATCGTACGGTAGTTGAAAGGGAGGTTTGATAGTGTCATTACGGGCCAATACGTGTGTGCAAGTGGTCATGTCTCAAGGAATGTAAGGTCAGTTTTGGTTCTGGCGTTTGTATAGTGAAAATGTGTGTCACTGAACTTAATTACAGGACACTGTGATATCCAGCTTGTTTGAACCCGTGACCAACTGTCCCAGCAGATGCAGCTATGGGAAATTTCATGAAACGTTCTATGTACATGTGATGGAAATCTAGATTCACCGATTATCCAAACTCCGACACAACAGAAGATCTGACGAACTGCCAATCCAAATATCGCGTTAAAGATACAACATCAGGATTGGGTGAACGGTCCCAGTGTTGTGCCTCCCGTTATTCGCCAATTCATCTGTTCCGTATTCCACCAATTAACATACACTTTATGGTTTTGTATGTGTTAATAAGATCAGCCAATGACAGACTGTGATTTCTTTAATACTGCTGTACATCCGTAAATTCGACGTCTCAATTCATGACTAACAATTACTTATTGCTACCAGTGCTAGGTCTTCTCCCTATTACTTGCGTGGGAGGCTTCAATTCAAGCACGATTCCTAAGGCTATTTGAAGTTCCTAAATCCGAGCATCACAATTTGGCTTCGCGGAATGGAACTGTCTGCAACTGAACAATTAAATCTTCCTGCCGGTGGGAGGAACGGGCCGAGCGATTTGAACTGTGGTGCAGCATTCGTCGTGAGGTGAAGAAGGAAAATCAATCAGCTTTCTTCGTTACTACTAGTGGTCGTGAATTGTATTCGTTACTGAATAATCTGGCTTATCCAAATGTCCCAGCCTCGTTGCCGTTCGACGAACTAAAGAAACTGCTGTTAAAACACGTGCTTCCAGTCAATTTCCAGGCCACAGAACGGGCGAAGTTCAATTCATTAGTGCGTTCAACAAGCGCAAGCTTCCGTGAGTTCATTCTACAATTGCAAAAACAAGCTGCCCGTTGTAACTTCGGTGACAAGCTGGAGGAGCATCTACGTGATCGATTGATTGCTGGCGTCAATGACACTGATCTTCAGCGTAGATTGCTGGTTAAACAAGA
>QNGE01001087.1:0-18696 GCA_008508345.1 Paragonimus westermani
AATTTTTTGATGCACTGGGCACCAAGATAGCGGAAATATGAATAGACAATGACAGCGAGGAAATTTAAACCCAATTTCGAGTTACCCGCACAGGAAGTTTGGTATATCCCGACGCGCAAATACGAGAATGAAATGAAAAGAAAGTATAAATGTGAGAGTTTTACGTGCAGCGGGGCCGATCCTTCTCAGGACAAATTCTGTCTCGAGGGAGGCACCGCAGACTAGAGGACCGTGCTCTGTAACGCATCCCGTTTTGTATCGGCTGCTATTGTGGCTGTCGCTTTCACGTAATTTTTAGCGGAGCGACCACGTATACATTAGTCAGCTCACTTCTTTATTCCCAGATATTCTGGGGTACAGAGGTCGGTTAAGAGCTGTACCCGATTATTCTTATTCACTAGTTATGACTGCTGGCCTAGGTCACATGAACGGAACCGCAGTGATTCTCTGGAGAAAATCAGAATATTAGCTAGTCGTCACCGGGGGCACAGGATCGTGTTTTATTAGGGGTAACATATTCGGAACACTGACGGAGGTGCGTAAAATCGGATTGCGACCTCTATCAGATACCCTATATTCGTATGGAGAAGGAAGGGTTGATAGGAACATACACAGAGTGATGGATGCATAAAGGGTGAACAGAAACTAAGGACGATGACGGAAAATGACGCTGGCGCTTGTGTGAACCTTGTTCATAAGAGTTTTCAAATCGTTTCGAAACATTATTTACAACCAGAGTTAGGTGGACTCACAAATATGTTACCAAACACAGCACAACTACATTCATATTCTTAACACACAGGCGACAGTGATACAATGATTATGTCAAATCAGGGAATAAACGTTCCAATCTCTGATCCATTTTCCTCCATAAAAATTTGACCGAAGTAGCCTACATCAGAGACTTAGGTAGATGGTCCATAGGATAGCGATCCTGTCCGTGAAGATCCCGGCTCTGATAGCAGTGTGCCAAGTGGATTCCCCAGAGGCAACGAGTAAGCTCTTAGGTGAGGCGTTTCTCTGGCTGAGAACAGAGCTGCTGTCGCGCCATCTGTGAAACCACACAAAAATTTACACCTTTCAGTCAGTTCGTCAGAAAGCATTCTGAGTTCCGAAGAAAAAGAATGTTTTTTGATCCGATTACACAGTTGATATCGTTCATCCCACCAACAATATACCTGTTCCCCCTTGTTTTATCCCTCGGTGATTTTCTCTAGACAATACGTAAGGTTTGAAAGGCACCAGCTTCTTTTCAGAAAACCATGTTGATTAGTTTTTAGAAGGACGTTATTGGGCAGAGTGCTACCCGAGCGATAATTGGTAACTCTATCCCATACTTTCAACAGGACGCAGTTCGTGCTTATTAGGAGAGAGTTTATGGCTTTACGTCTCGATTCTCCTGTATGAGTGACCACCACGGTGGCTACCTTCAAGTCTTAAAAAATCCCCCATTGGTTTAGTTTGATCATCGCACCTAGCCCACACGCTTAAATTCCGGCCAAGGGACGAACCAGAGCTGCGTGAATACCGTGTGCCTCCGGAAGTTTTGGTGGGTGCAGTGATCGGATAGTGGTCTGTACCTCGGCAGCTCAGGTTGTGAATTTTCACATCGGAATTAACGTCACTGTCTTTCACTGTTGTCAGACCCTTAAGATTTACCTCCCTATGTACGCTGACAAAATACTGACCTAAGTAGTCCGCTTTCTTCTGATTAACCAAGATACCACCTCATCCGTGGTTAGAATACCAACGTGTTTGGAGAGCGCGGGGTTTGATTGCACGCAGCTGTAGAAGAGCATCGGGTTGGATTCGGCCTTTTGCGCTAGAGGTTGAATTAGATAGATATGGTCAACTTTTTTCAAATCCAGGAAGTTTTATTAATTTCAATGTTAACTTGCGGGGTGAAGGAATAATCGTTGCATGGTATCTCCTCCTCGAGATATTCCAGTAAGAATCAGTTGCATGGAATGTGTGGTTTCTCACACAATTTGATCCCGGTTTGACAGTCATATTGTTGTCCCCCTGCTCCAATCATGTGAACTGCTAATATGATGGGAGTGTGCAAGGTGTGTTGAGTGTTGCAACAGATAGCAGCACTCGAACACCTAGGGAGGTGTCAATGTTTTGTTGTATAACAATGAAGTAGTAGAAGGAAAGAACGTATGGAGGAGTGAAAAATAGGTGAGAGGTAAAAGGGGAGGGAAAGAAAATGACAATAAAACGACTCGGGGTTGCATGTGACTTGCTGCCAACTGCCACCTTGTGGTATTCTAGTCGTCTTGCTGTTTCTTCACTATATCGGTTGACGGTGCCAAGACAGTTATCGCTCTGCTGCATTCCACGTCGGACAGACAGCAAAATTACGCTGTTTACTTAACAGGCAACTACGTGGTGTGGAAACTTTGTACTTATGAGCTCTGAAGCTCCCTGTGTCAACAAACGGAGAATGATTTTTTACTGGGGTGAGCCAGGAAACATAAGATCTTTTATGTTGGTATGAAGTCGTAGGATCTTCTGATTTGTCAGGTCTATGTGATGTCCAAAGTGACCGTCCACATTTGACCGTCACTTAAAGTGCAAGCGCATGTAACATGGCACGAAGTATCGCACCACATGAAATATTTTGGTGAATGGTACGGCCGGCGGCATCCGATTCGGATTAGCCTATCACAGTGGCCGAAGCCAAGGGACGCCTGCGTTTAGCCATCGCTGCAATTGGCTTGCGCTGCACCACTTGAGGTTTCACCCATACACCACATACCCAGTGTAAACCCGAAGGAATAAGACCGGGAGGTGTGCCAGTAGGGCCTTTGTGTCCAGCCGGCCAATGCTGGTTGACCGGTTGGTTGGCTAATAAGGTAAGGATACTCTTATCTCTCGGAAACTAAACAAAGAGGGGTCGCGATGATGAGTTCTAAACTATAAAGAAAGATTTGTGGAATGCAATACAAGAAGCGCTGCGATATAGGAGTGCAGGTTAGTGCATCACAGAGAAGATAGGGATAAAAAGCAAATTTCTCATTGAACTATGAAGAGCCAGGCAGACCATTCATCATACAATACACAAACAAAGCCGAAGAAAAGGATGAGTAGAAGACTACAGACGCTCAAGTCTCTGAGAAGAGAAGCGGATTGATTGTTAAGGACCATGATGTGGGCCGGCGCAACCATTAGCAAAAGTATAATGTGTACACTGATATGACCTACCTGAGCCTAACGTACTCGCTGCCTCTTCGCCGACGGTGTACTATGAGTACAGCCAGCGCATTTGCGGCCGCACACACCGCAATGTCATATAGTCACGTCACCGTGACCTATGGCACCGATGGTTCCTTTGCGTACCGCACGCTTCCGCTCGCGACCACGCAATAGTTGCTCGTTGAACGCTCGGACGCCCGCCCGAACCGTATTCCTCCAGGCCGTCCGGTTCAACGCCAAATCTTCCCAACATCTAAAATCAATGTTACAACGTGAAAGACTTACCTGCACAACATCCTGGTACCTCCGCTTCTGGCCACCGGGATTTCGCTTACCTGACTTCACTTGTTCGTACAGTAACTGCTTCGGGATACGGTCATCGCCCATTCGACGGACGTGACCGAGCCAACGGAGCTGGTTCAGCATCAACATGGCTTCCATCCCGTCCATGTCCGCTCGCTGCAGTACCTCAGTGTTCGGAATCATGTTCGACCACCGGATACTCAAGACACGCCTCAGACACTGCACATAGAAGCGTTTCAGGTAGCCCACGTTCCGCTGATACGATGTCCACGTCCCACTGCCGTACAGCAGGGTAGACAGTTCCATTGAACGGCAAACACAGCTTGGTGGCCATCTTCAGGCTGTGATTCTTCCAGACACGCCTGTCAAGACGTCTGAAAGCAGCGCTAGCCTTTGCCACACGCGCTCTCAGCTCGCGGTCCACGGACAAATCTGTCGACAAGTTGCTACCCAAATTGCAGAAATCCCCGCAGCCATTCACAGTGCCCCAAGCTATGCGAATTTGGGGTGAAGGTACACAAGCAGCACATCCATCAGGTAAAGACGGTAAAAACGAAAACGTCTCACCTGTGTTGATGTCCAATTCAAAGTTCGATGCTGCCGAAGCGAACGCTGTAGGTAGACGTTGCAGCTCTTCACCGTGCGCTAGCAATGCGCTGTCATCGGCTAACAGAATCATGCGCATTTTTGAGGTCTGTAGCCGGGTTGGGGCGCCAAAACATCGGATATTTAATGAGCGCCCGTCCGTTCGGTACTTGACCTCAACACCATCTTCTGCAGTGTTCTGAAAAGCAACTGTTACCATCGCAGTCAAATATAAGCTAAATAGAGGTGGGGATAGAACACAACCATGCTCCACGCTAGTGATGACGTCAAAATCACCAGAGGTCGATCCACGCAATTGCACCTTCGCCTTCATGCCCACATGCAACAATCTAATCATATTGACGAACTTACCTGGACATCCAATCTTACCAAGCACCGTCCACAGCGCCTCGCGGTTCACGGAATCGAACGCCTTGGTGAATTTCACGAACAGGGCATACAGGGACTGATTCCGTTCCCTGCACTTCTCCTGAAGCTGTCGAGCAGCAACACCAGGTCGACCGTATTTCGACTCGACCGGAATCCACACTGCTCCTCGGGAACATCCTTCTCCAAGCGGTCGCATCCAGTCGGTTCAGGAGGATTCTGGCAAGTACCTTGCCTGCACAGATCAAAAGGCTGATACCTCGGTAGCTGTCGGTGCACTGCTTCCTACCCTTGCTTCTGAACAAGGGTACGATAAGGGCATCCTCGTGCGTCGCCTCGTGCTCTCAAATGGAGTGAACCAGCTGGAGCAAAGCGCGTTCCAACGCCGGACCGCCATTCTTCAGAATCTTACCTGGCAGCCCATCCTCGCCTGCAGCCTTTCCGTTGCGCAGTTGACCAACAACCCGGCAAATCTGGGCCGAGAACAAGCGAAGATTAGACGTCCTGTTGCGGCAGACTGTTAACAGTCACCCAATTAATCTTGGTAGGGCAGTTCAGCAAGCTGCCGAAGTGTTTGTGTCATACATCCATGATATCCTCCGGCTGAGTGCAAGCACGGCCGGTGTCCCCGTCTATCAGTGCTTTATTAGACTGAATAGATGGACCAAAGATCGCTTTAACCGAATCGGAGAACTCCTTGTGTTGCCGGGGATCTGCGAAACCCTGCATGCGCTCGCCCTGTTTCCTCCACCAGTTGTCCTTAATTCCGCGAACACACTCGGCCAATTGACCGCGGATATTCCGGAACCTAGCCTTCTTCGCTCCATTGGCCAGGTCCAGTGTGGATGTGGTGAACGCGGCATTCTTCTTTTGTACCGACTTGCAGATAGCCGCTTTGTTTTCATCAAACCAGTCCTGGCGTTTCTCGCGCTCCACACCGATCGTCCCGGAGGTTGCTGCCGTATTCTGTTTCTTCAGATGTTGCCACATACCCTCGGGGGTAGTGGATACAGAAAGGTTTACAGACAGGTGACGACTGCACGTAGGAAGGCAGTCTTCGTCTCCCAGTTCTCGAGCCGTCTGATATCCAGCTTCTGCGGTTGTCCAAGAGATCTACAATAAACAGGCTTAAATACACGAATAAACAGTTTGATCCTGGCTAGCCTATGACCCATGTTACATTCAGCGTCCCGCATCACCCGCGTGACGCGCACCTCACGAATGTCACGCTGCCGCACAATCACGTGGCCAAGCAGATCGTGGTAACCACTTCGTGGATGAGTACACGTTGTGATGTCGCTCGCACATAGCTGGATTCGGGTGTTCGTGATATCCAGCTCGTGAGTAGCACATAGGTGCAGCAGACGATCACCGTTCTCGATGACTGAACCAATGCCGTGGGGTCCGAGGACAATCGGCCAAGCTAACAAGTTGCGCCAAACTCGAGCGTTCAGTTCGCCCAGAACAAACAGTCCGTCACTCACCGGTGCCAACTGGATTGTGGCGGACAGCTGATCATAGAACTGGTCCTTTGTATCATCAGTGTGACACATAGTTGGACCATAAACACTAATAAATGTAGTACACTTACCTCGACCGAGTCACAGGCGCATCGGCAGCATCCGAGGGTTGATGCCGCGTGGTTCGCCTATCATCAAACCATTGATGCGATCAACGACTGCAGAACAGACACCATGCTACCGAACATTGTCTGCCGAATAACCTATCCAGTAGAAAGTGTACCCAGCGCCTGAATCCCGCAACTTACCTCGGTCTGCAAGCCTTGTCTCACACAAGGCTGCTATGTCGACTCAATATCGACGCAGTCCCATCGCGTTCAGGGAGGTGCGCCGTTCTGGCCGTTCTGTGACACCGCACGATTCAGCAGCGTGTGCACGTTCCACATACCAATCGTTAGCGTCTTGTGTCCCCGGGCCTGCTCAAGTTGGTCTTCCGGGCAATGAAATCTAATTGAGCATTATCTGCTCGGAAGCTCGTGAATGGGAGGAAGTATGAGGGTGAGTGTTTGGCAGTAGCATGTTTTTGCCTATCCACCCTGCCATGTGCGGTAGATAGGACGACCCGGTTTATCCTGCGCGACGGCCGATGTAGTATGATATTTGATTTTGTTTCGATCATCATGGTGTGTATGGACGTCGAATACTACCAGGACGCCCAGACCTGTGCGGGAGAGCGATCAGGGCCCTCAACCAAAGCCTTTGGCTAAAAGGTCTAAACCGTAAAACAGCAGGTAACCCACACACACGCGCGACGACGCGGCAGCATGAACCGCCAAGGAGAGGATTGAAAACCATATCAACATAGATCCAGCACCCACTCACAGGAAGAGTAACGCTGTACACATGATCCAATCAAACAGAGATACAGTCAGTCAAGTCAAAAACAAGCGCCTTGCCCAACGGAGCCACAGCGGAACCACAACACACAACCTCCACGCACAACAAACGCACGCATCTGCTTTTCGTCTGGCTGCTCCCCTTTGTCCAACATGACAAGGTTGAACCAAGGTAGCAGAAAAGGTCAGGTGAGTGAATGGTACACTGTTGTGGACGAACATTAAGGCTGATACATCTCCAAACTCCCAGACAAAAGATTCGACGCACTAATTAGATCGATATGTGAAAGATCGGTAACAGCGATTATACGAGATATTAGATCCTATGTACGGAACAGGCACAGACATCGACTTTGACAAGTAATTATTTATCTTGGACTGATGGGAACACGGAGTAACTACCCTTGAAACCTAACTCCACAGTGCATGAATTACAGGTATGTTGACGTGGACACACTGGTAAAGGTACAAGACAAGCTGGAGCAAGCTTCCAGTCTATCGCTGGACAACTTAACAGGCCTAATCAGTTCGACCGGTCCGACGGTTTTGGAATCAACAGAACTTCCACAAACCGAATTTTCAGGATTATTGGTAATCACAGACTAACACACCTATTTTTTCGAATGAATTTCCCCCCTACGATGAGGATAGAAATAACGGCAATAACGAAGTTTCAGATATCTGTGCCAGATAGACTTGATTAGATCTACGTGGTTCTGTTCCGTATAACGGTGTTTCTTTATTGTTCGTTACCTTGATAACAAGCGACTGGTCTGAAAAGAAATTTCCTGAATCAAGAGGAGGGACTACAATAGAGTTCGGCTGAAAAACATGTAAACGGAAAATTCCAACCTCCATTGGGATCCTTGAAGTGTACAAATACTTGGTTTGTCAATGCATGGCTCTTATAAGTAGCAGACTCCCATCAGGTTACTTTTGCTGCTGATCAACCAAACTCCATCCATTAACACTTTAAATCATGAATAGCAGTTGAACCGTGGTTGCAACAAGCATTTGACCAGGGGAACTTATTAGAGTCAGAAGACAACCCGTATATTTCCTGTGTTATTTGGAACTACTATACATACTTAGAGCAGGCCGATTCAGTGACCAACGGCAGCAACTAGGATGGGAAAGGCAAAACGTTATGTGTGATTCAGCCCACGTGATGGCACTCGAAATAAACGTCAACTTCCAAGCGTGCAGAACCTGAAAACACGTTGAACAGAATTTGAAAATATGGAGACGATATTACCCTGAATGGGGTGATAAACGATCAAATAAGACAGGGTAAGTTTCTGCTGTACGTACTCTGCTGCACGACCTAAGGTTGTGGCACCCTGTTCATACCAGAGGTGCTATAACAGGTACACATGGAAACTTGCATATGGAAAACGCGGATGGAAAAGCGCGGTTGCTACCAGGATCCTTTGAAGAGTAGCAACACGGTCTTCTACTCCATATCTATCTATGAACTTCAGCTTGATTGGGTGAATAGCGTTGCGTCACGTCATCAGCAGAAAGCCAACGCTCTAGCTTTTGTGTGTATGCTTTCCATTCACACGGCATAGTGACATCAATCTTATACGTGCTTATTGCTTACTTTACGAGATTACGGCGAGAGGATTTATAGATCCTGTCCCTAGATCTTTTTACACAAGTATTCTATACTCAGGACGTTTCCAAGCGCCAAAATGGCCCTTCATTGCTTATCGCACTAAGTCGCGTTTTCCCAAGGTACGCGATTATCAGACGCGAAAGGCAAAAGACCGTTGAGGAGAGAGACCAAATCTTTATTCGACGAAATTTGCAGGTGGTCTCTGATAGCGCTATAAAAGGTACCGACATGCAAAATAGCTAGAGAGGCTAGAGACCGGTCGTCAACGAGCGAGTGAACCGTAAGAGTGTGACACGTGTGTCCTTCGGGTTCGCGCCACGGTCTCGTGACATATAGACAAACAATCAGACAGCATGCACCATGTGAGCTTTCTTAATAGCCTAGGCACAATATGCAACTATGAGTTTTGGAACTATGTCACACACCATACCGCAGGCAGGCCGGTGAAATCTGCATGCCGCTACAGCCCCTCATCTGAGGTCTCTTCTGAGAGTATAGAAACCGCTTCGTTATACGCCTAAGCCCATGTGGAAATATTGGTTTTTGTCACGTATTCTGACAGACTCGCTTTTTGTCTGGACCAACGGCATTGTTGAGATTAAATGCATACACGGTTGCAAAGATCCCTAACTCCGGTTTGTTGTTAATATTTTCTACAGTCTCCAAGAGCGGTGACACTGCGTGTTCTCAATAGTCGCCTTACAAATCAACGAGCACCCGCTAATTTCCAATTGAGACAGCCCGACTGCGTCCGACTGCTCTGGGTGTGTAGACTCGAATCCGTGAACTGAGAGCAGAAGACGCGTTTGGTACACATATTTCTTCAACTGTCAACGAAAGTGAACAAAATGACCCGATAGTTGATCTCTGTTCAGGCCTTAATAAGTTATTATATGTGCATATTTGTTGTGGCTCGCGATCCGTAGGCGGTTTTCAGAAATTCTAGACACGGAACCGTTTTGGTAGGGTGTCGCACAATTCGAAAGTACACCGTGCTCTAACTACAGCCTGTCTTCTTCTCCAGTTAAATAAACTGTGCCAATTATCAAATTTGAAGCGCAAGCTTGTTTTTGTGCCTCGTGACGACGTAAATATATTTTTAAATGACACGGGTTCGCTCAACGTCTACCTGGAAGTTGATTACTTCATAGACATGGCTATCAACTGGTCGTCACCTGACTCTCACTTACATGGCTGACTTATCTGTTCGATTCTGTTGTTGTGCTTTTTTCTTTAACTGTTATTATTTCCACATTTAGGCTTATTCTGAAAAATAAGAAACGCAAAAAAACATAAATCGAGATCGAAACTCCCCAGGAGATAACACAATCACAATGTCTGAACATTTAGGTGATAAAATGCCAGGAAATCAATGGAGAAAAATGACATTAAAATTGTTCGCTGATATATTTTCAAGGTCGCTTTTCATCGTGTTAGTTACAAAGTAGTGAGCATATTTTCGTGATGACTGCTTCATGTAAAGTCCTGAATGCCGCGTTGGGATTGCTGTCCCCGACTATGCTAGTCTTATGGATTATTGTCAGACTTTCAAGCTTTCAGTCTATTTATCATTATCGTTATCTCAACGAACTTTTATATGAAACCTTCATGCGTGTTTTCTTATTCTTTTTTGAATTTTTAACAACCAAGAAGGTGAGAAATGCACTGAACGAACAAAAAAGTCAGATTTTCATTTATGGAGATACTGAGTATTTCAAAACTAGCGGAGAAAGGGTTATTTACATTGCAAATCATTTATCTACTGGTAGGTAATTGTTACGCCCATTGGCCAATAATGACCACTTTTTGGCAGCTGACTGGTTTATATGTTCCATGCTTATTGCAAGACAAAGGAATATTGGAAGAACAAGATTTGTTATGCACAAAAACTTGAAATACATCCCCATTTTCGGTTTCTATTTGGCACAAGTAAGCTGGAGCTGATTAGGCTAATACTCCATAGAAATCTGTTTTTTAACTCCCGCAAACCCACTCGTAAGCAACGACTTCAAATTTAAACTGCCTTAGCAGAGGGTTGAATGGGGCTTTCATATGGTTTAAAAGAATGTAAAAACAACAGTTCATACGTGAATTTGTCAGCTACATTATAATCCTCATCTTCAATATGAATTCCCACTAGAATGATAGTTTGTTTCCTACTGTTAAATTAGCAGGTTTGATATGTCAGATCAACTCACATTCCATTTTCAAAGAAGGCTCCACAAGAGTGTTTCTGTTGAAGGTTGAAATACATATTTTTCGTAAGGAATATATCCGACCATCCGAAGCATGCTGTGCAACGTATCGCATTGTTCAAAAGTCATCTGCCCAGCCTGATAATGTGTCAACAGAAGCTGTATAGAATTTATCATTTCCGGTCAAAGTGATTACGCTCAAGCAGTCCATAGTAATTGGCTCACGCCGATGGACATTACGTTTGGCGGTGGAAAATAATTGGTTTGTTCTCTATTGCCCCGAAACTTGCAAGAACAAAAACAAGGCAATATGTTAACAAGCTTTACTATCTTAAAAGACTTCGTCCATCAAGTTATCTGTCTTATCTGATGACTGCACAATTACCTAGAAGTTTTCTGATTATCTAAAATACAAAACAAAGATTATCTACTCAATAACAGTACTTACGAATTCGTGTGCTTCGTAAATAGTAAGATGAAAACGCACGGAACTATTCTCGCTATAGCAATTGTACAGCGTAACCTTTTTTGAATCTTATCGATTTTATTTTTAACTCCGAGCAACGAACATGTCGGACGACCTATTGCCCTGGCCATCCTGCGGATCAAATAAATGGCGATTTCAAATATCGTTCCTGATAAGTTCAAAATTGAAAGTGCAACTTTAAACTAGGACAAACACGTCAAGTTCACCTCTTCATTAGGGATTGCTCTAGCTCCCTTTTCTGAAAAGTTACCAGAGAAAATGGAAGACCTATGTTGTAAGCCACGACGACATCACACAATTAGATAAGACCACAGACACATGAGCGCCAGCTCGTTGAAACTGCGAGACAACGCCCAGAGGAAATTTTCACCCGTGGTTTCATCGCGAACTAATGCTGCGCCGATGATAAATCATCTAATAAAGTTACAATGTAGAACGATCGTAGCATATTATCCGATTCAGAATACTCGCGTACGCAAGAGCGAAAGTCGGCGTGCCTCCTCTTTAACGATGGTCTACAGGACCTGTCTTTTTGATTAACCCAAGTTCATCCGTTTCAAAACTGAACTCACGGTGAAGCACCTGGCCAGGTAAAAGCGGTCTCGTGAAGTCAGTCACTTTTTAAGAACGACAGAGTAGTGAGGGAAACGTTTTTTTCTGTTTAATCATTAGACTAATTACAACACAGTAAATGTAAATACAGTAACTGGGTGAAGCAAAAACCTGTCAATATGGGCTACGGATGGCGTATTTGTTATCAGTTACGCAGTTACTGTTCCGAATCATGAACCTGATTTATTGTGGACCGGGGGAGATTAGGTATCCACACGAATCTCTTTCGAGCACAGAGGTCAGGGTTGCACAATCGGATTCTAATCGCTTCGGCAACGGTCGACATTTGGAATCTCACTATTTTTGATTGGTTCCTTGGCACTCGGTAAACAATCCGAAAGGCATTTTTCTTACTGACAGGATGACTGGAGTCGGTCAAATGACTCATCTCATTCATTGTTTTCATATTGATTGTGTTATAGTTAACCAGATGATCGAACATAGAAATCAAGTCTCGTTTGCTACTTTACCATTCTCATGACTTCAATGGGTATTTTTGAACGAATTTAACAATCCAAGGACCCGACCGTATCGAAAAACCTCAAAAGTGTCTGAGGTACTATACGAAGCTTGCCGAAACCTGAACAAGAATTCGTTCCTTGACTAAGTGCGTCGACAACAGCCAGTAACCAAACACCCCTCAAGGCTCTTCAGACGCAATCGTATCAATTCAAAAACCGTTGCACTTAGTCGTTATGTTAACAGTGAGCGGGACACCGTTTTGGAGAATATTCGAGAGATGGAGCGGAAGCTAGCCTAGTGTGAGGGCACGGTTGATGAGTTGTTGGAAACCAATCGTACCGATTTCCAGATATATGCTGACAGTATTGCAACCAGGCGAGTGGATATCAGAAATGACTGACCTGTCCAATTAGTTGAATCCTGTGGACCCGTGCGTCAAATTTTCGAATAATACCGAGCCGCATGTTCATAACTCCTTCTCCTTGAATTCGAACAGAATTTTTCTTGAAGCAATGTGATTACGACCTAGTGCTTGTTGTCCACTATGTAAGAATAGTCAGCTTGATTTGGATGTTCAACTTAAAAACTTTGTGTGATCAGTTAGTCGGCCTTACTCCATCCTCATCTTTAAACGAAGGAAGAATGAAATCAACTTCGGTGAACTCGTGCTGTTAGTATCTTGAATGGACTCTGCAATCAAAACAGCTTTTGATGAACCAGCATTTAGCTGCATTGAAGTGTGTGAAAAGAATTAGCGTATTGTGCTGTCTGGACTGGGTGAGGGAGCAGGAGTTATCTCAATGAACACAACTGGTTACGTTACCGAAATGAACGAGATACTAGCTGATAGCTCAAAATTCATGAATATGCGTACGGAGAAAGACAACACTCCAGTTACAGAAAAGGTGATATCTAAAACGTTGCGTGTAATGGAACAGAAGAGGATAATTGATCCGGCCACTTTTGAGCAAATCCGTCCTATTAGAACAATAATCCCTGAGTTATACGGACTGCCAAAAGTGCGAGACGTAGGCTTTCCTCTGAGACCCATTTTAGATATGTGCAACGTGTCTTATCAAGCTTTGTTCAAAGGGCCTGCCGGTCTGCTGGAACCCATCAAGTTTGAGCTAGCAGAACATGTGATAGTTTTCACTTCATTGACGCAACCCAAGACCTGAACCTAAACAATTGAACAATTTTCTAATTTGATGTTGCCTTACCATTTACGAAATTGCTTCTACAAGAGACAATTGACTACTTGTGTGATTACATCAAACGAGACAACAAACATTTGGGCATCCCAAAAGATGAACTGGGATAATTACCGGTGAGTTTTACACGTAACGTTCAGTTTTTATTCATGAATGCTATTTACTGACAGAGAGATGGAGTGGCAGTGGGCTCGCCTCCAGGTTCCCTGTTGGCTGATGTTATCCTGAGTAAATTGATGAATAACCAATTGAGTGTGGTCACTGAACAATTCACATTTTACAAACGCTATGTTGGTGGTTTCTTTCGCTTCGTCAACGGGAATACCAAAGTGAACAGAGTTATGGCAGAGTTTAACTCAGCGCATAACAGTATTAAATTCGCCAAGGAGTCAGACAACAATGGTCAAATAAACTTTTGGAAGTTGGCAGAGTAGGGAGAGAAGGTGGTTCATTCTAACGAAACGTGTACAGAAGGCAGACTTTGAGTGTCCAGTACATTCATTTCGACAGATTGTTTCGCTAAATCAGAAGCAAAACCTCATACGATGTCTGGCAGGAAGGGCCTGTAAGATATACACCCCTGACACTTTAAAAACTGAGCTAGACTCTCTACAAGAAGTTTTTATGTTAAATTGCTACCCGATAGGTTTCATTCAGAAAGCGATGCAGGCGGTAGAGTCGAAACTTGGGGCACCCTCTGTAAGCAAGTAACTTGCATCTATTAGTCTTCCTTTCAGGGGAGATCTCATGGCCGAAATTATATCAAGAAAGCATAGAAAGTTAATACAAACAGCCTACCCTGCCGTTTAATTATACGTCGTTTTCTCTTAAACACTCTTTATCGCGTCATAACTCAAAGATAAACTTCCATATTCTACATACAGATCTTGAGTGTACTCATTCGTTTGCTCGTGTTGAACATCATATATACATATATTGGTCGTAATACAAGGCGATTGTCGGAGAGATTTCGCGAGAATAATCCTGTGTGGTTGAACAGTGGTGGGATTAGAACGGTTTCAAGCGCAATTGTTGCTCACTTGACCAACTCCAATCATCCTGTCGGTAAGAAAAATGCCTTTCGGATTGTTTACCGAGTGCCAAGGAACCAATCAAAAATAGTGAGATTCCAAATGTCGACCGTTGCCGAAGCGATTAGAATCCGATTGTGCAACCCTGACCTCTGTGCTCGAAAGAGATTCGTGTGGATACCTAATCTCCCCCGGTCCACAATAAATCAGGTTCATGATTCGGAACAGTAACTGCGTAACTGATAACAAATACGCCATCCGTAGCCCATATTGACAGGTTTTTGCTTCACCCAGTTACTGTATTTACATTTACTGTGTTGTAATTAGTCTAATGATCAAACAGAGAAACCAAGACTTCCTCGCTACTCAGCGAGGCATTTGCGAACGAATTAAATACTCTTTTTAATTCAATGTATGGTATATCTTGTTTTTTTTGACTGCTCGGAAGAGCGACACCCTAAGTTATACCATCCATGAATAAGACTCATAGCTAGAGAATATAATAGGGAGAAAGAGATTCTGAACACGTTGAGTTTGTAGTAGTAATAAGACAGGTATGTGCACTTTCTACATGCTCATTATTCAAATAAAAAGTGTTCCTCTAACAGGTGCGAGGAGTCGACTGTAGCCTTGGCCGCAGCTGACGTAGTTGTTGCATGTGGTAGGTCGAACCTGCTAATTACTTTCTGCAACCTATAACTGTCGGTAAAGTAGGAAGTTGTGATCCGTTCAAGACAGTGTGCAGTTGCAAACAAAATCCGTAAGTGTATAGTTTTAAGTGAACCTAAATTGCAGACTGATGGTAGCAGAGGTTGGATACGGCCTCGCCTACTGCTCTTAGTGGACAGTAAAAAGTTCCACTATCAGTTTAGATTATGGACGGTCAGTCTTTATCAGTACGTAATTTTACCTTAGTATATTCTAACTGTCTGTAGTAAATCCTTCAAAACGAGATCCGGGAATGCTGTCCACTGCCGTGAATTAATCAAGCTAAGTCACTACTTTTTCTCAGAAATCACCTGGGTTGTCGTTTTCAAAGAAATTTCATATGGTGGATTTGCCTCTAGTCACCTAGTGAGGCGGTACAGACACGTCAGGGTATAAGCAAAATCGTTACGTAGTGTTAACGGTAGTGTACAAATCTTATATACCTGTTTCATGAGAACTGTGGTATACAAAAGAATGCTGAAGTGGTGATATGCTATGCAACGTCGAGCCAAAACTCGGAAGTAGCAATTTATGGATTGCGCACAATGATAAGTCTCAATGAAGCGGATATGTAAATGTTACAGTTATGATTTAGTTGACGCATCAAAATAACAACTGCACGTTAGATCAAGAATGGCACTACCGCCCTAGGCGCACAAAATCGTACTCTTTGAAGAAGTAGAGATAACAGACCGTATTTTATAATGAAGCCTGTAATGAGTATAAATCTTTTAGCATATACCAAAAATGGTATATTGTGTGTGAATGGTAAACAGTTCCCTGTCCAAAGCATCATAACATGACCTACTGAGCTGCAGGCGTTTCGGGAAGAAAACTGACAGTCGCCAACTTTTGTCAATTATCTTTCGACACAGAGCTCTTTCAAACATGACGGTTGACATTTATAATTGTGTGCTTGTATGTGTCAGCATGTGAAACAGAGACGCAGATAGCCTTTCCACAATAGCTGAAGCAATGCGTTCTGCCCTTACTCAAGATGGCTTTTCTTTCTTCCCCGGCGAAGATCGGTCATAGGCTACATGACTTTGCTTCAGCGAAAATATAAATTTCTCTTGATAATTGGTCAATTCATTAATCAACAAAGTTAGTCCAATCCCAAGTGCCCAGCGTAACTGTAGACGGCTTTATTATTTTTGGAAGAGTGACTATGCTATTGGCTTGGATAGAGTGACTTAGGTATTCAGTGGCCGGTTTAAATTTTTGGCACTTCGTTGGACAGACAGTAATGTCACGCCGGATTATTTGTTCAGATAACCCGCAGAGATTAGAAAGCTTTTCTGTCTCGGTATAACTTGACTTAAATGTCAGTTTGATAAAAACAAGCGTACCTTATACCCCAGGTGACGTCATGAATAAAGAGTCGAAAACTTCAAGCAGCGTTACTCAACCCGAATGGCAACTGCAGGGAGTTACAAAGTCTAAGTTGCATGTTACCTACGGTTTGTGGTATTTATTTGTCAGACAGCGGACTCTGTTGGCGAGGTTGAATCAGATCGAAGTTTCCAAAATTACTCTTGAGACCAAAGCATGTGGCAACATCGAATAATGGTTGGGGGTCTTTTCCTCATTGAGACAACAGTAGTCGTCGCATAACCGTTATCACTTGACGTTTTGGAAAATGTGTGTAATGGTAAGTCCAAGAAACCTCCGGGGGAAAAGTAGTCTCGGAATGGAATATGTGTCAGAATTTTGATTTGGCAACTTTAAGCTCCTCAGAAACCAAACCTTGGGGCCTCACTCGTAATAAGGGAACCCTACCTCTGATATGATGAATAAAGCTGTTGGTCACAGAAAATGCGTTGATCTGCGCGCAGACAAGTTGTAAGAACTCCTGAAACAGATTTATAAAAGAAGGCATAACAGCCAATTAAGCCTAAAGAGACCTGATACCTAAAACACCCGTGAAAGTGCTGTTAACCTTCAAATATGTTACGGCATGTGATAGCCTTCAGCGCTTTGTATTGACCGACCCAACACCTGTTCAGCTTTAGCCCAACAAAAGTAAGGAGCGTTTGGTCGTGACACCTGGGAGCTAACCTGTAAAAATATCCTAACCTCAGCTCCTGTGACAACAAATAACACTTTTCTTGTGCAGAGGTCTTCAACAATCAGGAGGCGATTAGAGTGTGGTAGCCGACGTCGGTAGTCATCAATAGGGATTGACAACCCCGTTCTCTTATGTGGTAATTAGAAGCAACAAGATGTCGACGCTTTGTAAGAGGGTGCTGACCTGAATAAGGAGGTATTAATAGCGTTCGAAAGATGAGCTGGTGGTCTCCGCAAGCACCAACGAATGGTCACTTTCGGACACAAGTGAAATGGTTTGAGTAACCTGGGAAGCCTCTGCATCCATGGGTTTCATCAAGTGAGCTCATACATGTGGGACGCATTGAGCAGTTATTTCATCTCCGGGGAAATACAGAAGATCAATTGCTACCCAGGTCTAAGCCGTTGAACAGCTGTTACACGCGAACATTCTCTTTCAGAGTTACTCTTTTGGCTATCTCCCCTTCAGGGGTGTCTTACCATTTTACAACTGGTTCAACGATGAGGATATTTTACAGTGGTATTGTTATTACCTTCAGGCTTCTAGACATCAGTTGGCTGAAGTTCACTCAAACAGAAGAAATTCATTTAGTAAAAATCAGCTTCCAGAAATCTGAAGCAGAGTAAAAGTTGAATTTCCAAGAAACTAAGCGATTGTAAAGGTCATCGCACTCAATGTGTGCAAATCGACAGACGTAGTATCTTAAACAGTCGCTAAAAGGAGACAGCATGCATTCAGACCGCTTAAGCGTTTAGCGCACAAAACGGAAAGGTAAATAACTTGGACGCTAAAAGTACGGGCATGGAAGATGGGCGTAAAAAGACGCCTCATTGGGGTGTTAAATTGTGAGACAAAATTTAAAAGGGGTATGAGCGTTTTAACAGACTGTCTTCGGCTACCACAAAACTGTTAGCCTCGGAATGAAGTGGACTGTGCATGTTCCTTTTGTTATGGGATAAAATAACAATCCTGTTGGGCAAACCCAAGAAGGAAACACTGATGAAAATACATGAAAACTGACAAATAGTTGGCTGTGTGTCTGTTTCCAGTATCTTGTGTCACACCCCGAGGCCCATTTGTGCTCATCTCCCACATTACGCTCAAACATTTGGCTCACAGTGTACCAAGTTTACTTACAAATAATTACCGATGCCCAGATACGCTGTTCGTACAAAGTTGGGCGAGGATAACAACCACAGTCGCGGCAGAATAATTTCACTTGCAATGGTTAAAACGTTTCCATGGAAATTGTAGTGGAACTGAGAGTTGGGGTAACAGTACCTCAAGGCAAATACAAGAATTCACAGTAGGTGTCCGCAACTAATTCCACTACACTAAGTCTGATGCGAATTGCAAGAAGATTCTCCCCTTTAGTAATAACGGATTTGGTTCCTCCAGCGAGCTAAATGAACGTTGCCACCGTTAGTCCACGATAACCAGGACCTCGTGCGAGCAGAAGGCGAAACGCGTGAGGA